>CM057834.1:45317551-45342551 GCA_030068075.1 Paguma larvata
TAAGGACACATGACAACTAAAAATAATATAATACCCTGGATAAGAAAATGCATTAGGTAAAACTAAGGATATGTGAATGAACTCTGGATTTTAGTTGTTAAAAATAGGGGAAACAGGGTGCAGGGGAGATATGTTCAACTTAAAAATATTTCTCGATTTTAAAAACGTTTATGTGCCAAAATTACAAAACTTGAGTTACAAAGTTAACTCGTGTGCACCAACCCGTTTGCATATTCCTTGAATAAAATACACTATTCTTTTAATAAATTATGCAACCGATTATGGTGCCACCTCCACCCTGACTCTACTGGTGTTCAAATACAGGCTTTGATAATTTTTAAGTGATCTTGAGCAAATTACGTAAGTTTCATAGTTTTCTTTTTTTTTTTTTCCATCTAAAACAGGGATAATGATATTAGCCACCTTACAGCTTGTGTGTGGGGACTACATTGGACAAGACCCATAAATCATAGGTTTATGGTAAATCTCCATTCATAATACCTATTAGAATTATTTTATGGCCTGCACTAATTTCACCCATGACGGGGTGGCTGATATTACCCTCTCATCGTACTGACCATTAAATCTGATGATCTACCATATGTAAACATACTGCTGCAGGTCTTGGACGGTCATCTCGCTATGTCTAAAATCCTTCAAAGACAAGGCTATTAGCTAATAGCATTCACCCCTGCTATCTTGTTGAGAGAATTTTTCCAAACTATAAAGAGATACAGAGCCCAAGAAGAGAAGAATGGCAGTCTCTGTAGGTAGAAAAGACACAAGTTGCAATTCAGAGTCGTTAAGGGTGGTTGGGTTTCTGCAGGCAAAGTCTCTGAGAGTGGGAGTTGCAGACGAGTCCTAAAAATCTGCTAAAAATTCCATGATTCTTTGGCCAGCTTTTAAACTGTGCTTACCCAGGAAGAGACTCAGTGGGGTCTAGCAGAGAATAACTGCTGGAAAGCTGGGGAGCTGAGCAAAAGTTTCAGAGGCTACACCGTCCTGAGGACAAGAAGGTTAGATGTGAGTTCAGCTAGAATGAAGAGACCTTGGTGAATGCCCATGGCTTGCAGTTTGGAGCTCTAAAAGGTCATGCGTGCAGCCCGGGAACAACAACAAAGTTGAAATGGACCTGCCCTAACCAAGGCTGAACAGCCTCCGGAAGATCAGGTTGATCTCGCGAATATACAAATCCTTTCCAGAACAAATTCTAATATTCTCTGGAGGAAGCTAAAATAAGCTAGAGTCTTTAAATAAAGTTTTAAAACTCAACTATGGCATATAATAAAGTATTACTAGATAAGTAAAGAAGCAGAAAGCAAGAACGCAGGAAAAAACCATAAAGGAGAGAAAATGATCCATACACTGGATCATTTTCAGACATGAGCAATATGTTAGAATTAGCCTGCAAGAATTTCAAAATAGCTATAATTAATAGGTAAAAAAGGATAGAGAAGAGATGCTGACATGGATAACAATGGACATTTTCAACATAGAATGGGAGCTATAATAAAGAATATTTAAGAATTGCAAAATATAACACTTGAAATTAATAACCAACTGGATTGGTTTAATAGGAGATGGGCAGAGCAGAAGACAGTACTAACGATCCTGAAGCCGAATAAAATATATACATATATATCCAAACTGAAGCACAGAGAGAAATAGTGAATTGTTGCTACAATCATCTTAATACCTGCAACTGTATTACTATTCCATTTCCCTGTCGCTTTCTCATCTGCTGTTATAGCCCAGCACCACCACCCTAAATATTTGTTTAGGACTTTTAGAAAATAACCTATAGTTTATCTCAATAGCCATGTCGCCTGGCAATATTCACTACATGAAACTAACAAGCAAAAAAAGTCAACCCCATTTCTAGACAAACACTGCAATGTCATGTACCCAAATATGCAAAAGATGAGGCTGAAGGTAATATTGCTAGAGCTGGGCATTCAGAGTGTGGTGAGACCACATAATGCTGGCAAGATGTCTGAATGAGGTACAACCAAAGTATGAGAAAAAGAGAGGCAAAAACTGCAGAGCCCAGGATGGACAAGAAATACTGAGGGAACAAGAAATCATGACTAATTTTCATGGTGGCATATCACTGGGAGAGGCTAGACCCTACAAAGATATTGCTGAAAAAGGGAGTACCCAAACTCACACACCAAAAAAAGAAAAAGAAAAAGAAAAAAAGTAAACCCAAAACAAAAAAAAATTAATAAAATTACCAAAATTATATTTATCAACAGTTCATTTACTATCTGTAACTCTAGCAATTTCCAGGGTTCAGATTTACCTTAATTTCTACCCACCAGCCACAAAGAGCATAAAATGTTAACACAGCACAGCAATTTTTACACAGTCACACATAAAAATCAAAAGCATACATTTCTTGAATTTAAAGAAAAACAGGATACTTAATGATACAAAATGTGTTAAATCTAAATTATTGTCATAATCGTAATTATTTGTTTTATCCTGCTCACTTCACAGCAATATCAAATTTTTGAGAAAAATCATAAAAATTGCTAAGTCTAACCTGTCACAAAACAATAATACAAAACTTCTAGCTCAAAAATACAGCATTTACTGTTTTCCTTGGTTACAACTATATTAAAAAAAATGGAAGCCAGTCAGAAAGGATATAAATACAGTGGTCTGATTTCTTAAAATAGTAGGAGGGAAAATAGCAAAATGTTACAAGAGTTCTTTTTGGATGATGGATTTAGGATTATTCTTATTTATTCTTTGTGTTTGTTATATTTTCAAAATTTCTATAATGAATACAACCTTTTTTTCTACTAAGAAAAATAAGTTGTTCTAAAATTTAGTTTCAAGACTGTTTAAATCCTGGCAACTAAATGTGATTTATTATTGCATAAGGTCAATAATACAGAACACTGCCCAAATTTCCAAGAAATATTTATCTCCACAAAAAAACTTCAAAATCTATATGAAGAAACACTTTTGAGTATTTTTGTCTTCGATTAAAAAGTCCAAGAAAGAATTATATTAATAATTCACAAGGCCTTAGCTTTCCGCTGACTTAGAGCTTAAGAAAAATATCATGGACGTCACACTAAAGGAAACAACAAAAAATTTATACTTAATTTTATTCAGTACATTAATTATTGTTCATTGAGATTCTGAATAGTTTAACATATTTTTAAAATATTAAGAACAACATCACATGAAACATCAATATATAATAGCTATTTTTAATTTCATATACCCTCAAACTCAATTGTTTGGGCTTAGAATTCATACAGGTTTCCTATGAACTTCACCTAGAAACATCATATTTAGCTATTTCTTTATTCTTTGTCATTTCAAGATTAAGATGAAATGTACTATGTTTAGATGAAAAATGCACCAAATTGCAATTATTATCATCTTTCAAACACAGAAGGTAATTCTAAATTTACCCACAGCAATTAAATCTTGTCAATGAAATCCTGGACTTGTCAACGGAATTTGCCTATATGTGGTTGGTTTCTTTTCCGGTTGATAGGTAGGTTTCCACCTGATGGTTGTGTATACCTATCAACTTTGATAGAGCAGGAAAATTTTGATGCAGAAATTCTCACAGGACTTCTAAGCCGTTGGCAATATTTGGGAACTCGGGGAAAGTAGGAGATGTTATTTTCGCAGAAGATTGGGAATGACAGGAACTCCTCCATGATTTATAGCCGCTCCTCTTTTCCCTCCTCCACACCATCTACCAGTATTTGGACAACACACTTGCAGTTACACAAGTAAGTCACAAAGAGGCTGCATCTCGCAAATGTGTACAAGTGGCCAATTTTCTATAAAGCCTATGTCTTCAAAATTCCTTACTCTCCAAATGTTCCCTTCCATTTCTCAAGGACAACTTATGGCAGAACTATTCCCCATATACATGAACTTGAAGAACTTTTTAAAAGATTTTTTTTAAACATTAAATTCTATTACTGTACTACACAACTCTCAGGACTTGAATTAAAGAGGCACAAACAGATTTACACTATGTTGTTAGAATCAAATTTATGTGAATTTTACAGAATATATTCTCAAAGAATAGCAGGAAAAGCTCTGACATCACTGTTGTCCAAATCTTTATAGACAACCTGAAAGGAAATCTTTTAGAGATATTCAGCCTCCCGACGCATCACGCCTAGAGTACACAATGTACTCTGTTAAAAGGAAGACTATAAAGTTAAAATATATGTATATAGTAATTTAGGCTTTAGATATGTCAGGAGATTAAACAGTCCTTTTTGAAACGTAAACATTATATTGTCTCAGCAAATTCCATACCTAAAGCCTAATTCAATTTCCATGAGTTATGAAACCATCTCGAAATTCAGGTTGCTACTATTTTGATATTCATATCCTTCTGCCATCTATCCTTGTTTTGGTGAACTCGTGCAAATATTATCAAAATGCCATAAAACGAGAAACACTCTAAACAAAAGTTCACTGTCTATAACATATGTTTATAGACAGTATAAACAATATACAAAAATATATCCTATACAGTATGTGAAAATGCTAAATTGTTGACTTAGAAATCTTTTAACGCTTTTGTTAAACTTATAAGATAATTAATATCAAATCAAAAACTGTAGATGTTTTCCTGATTCGGAAGGGAAAAAAATCTAATGGTAAAACACTGCCCCCTAGTGGACATGAAGACAAAAGTTTGGTGTGTTTAAATGTCCAAACCTTCAGAAAAAAGCCGTCACTTATTGACAGAGTTTGAGAAAAACAAAACAGTCCTATCTAAATGAAAAGCATTTGCCTCTTGCTCATTTGAGTTAAACGGCTGTCTCCTGGAAACCTCGGTAATAAAACAGTGTGATATGCACTTGGATTTGCTTATTAACATAATCATTACACAGCAGTTTTGGTCTCCTTTATCCTTCACGCATTACACACACTATAGGTACTCAATAAGTACGGAGAGCTAACTAAAAAATAATAATAATAACTGGTTAACAAAACTCGGGCACAGCACTGTTACTCTGCAGAAGAGAAACAGGGAATAAAGATAGGAAAACCTCAAATTTGCAGTGTTCAGTGCCAGAGTACAGTGGGGTAGAACACGGGCAACCAAAAACCAGATGTTTACCCTGAGAAACAAGCAGTTCATTACTGTGTCAATTATTTCTAGATCTGGGATATGTCACACTGTCATCCTTTATTTTCTTATAATATCACTCATACTCTCAATTCCACAACTTAATAAAGTTGAAGAAGCGGTTTCATACGCAACATCCCTTTTAATTAGCAAAATGTTTTGATCCTACACGACTTGCCCAGCAGCGCTGCTCGGTTTCTATTGTGACATCCCTCGCCAGTCATCCACACCATCCTGTAGCCGCAGTGCTCTAGGATGTCCTAACGGGACGTCTCTAGGATGTCCCAGCTGGCCACTCTGCTTTGCTTTTGGCTACTGCTCTCATCTCACTAGGACACTATTTTCATTATCAAAACCACCTTATTCTCAGCACATACTTGATGAGAGCATTAAAGACTCTCCACAATCAACCTAATTAACTCTTCTAACCATGGTTCTCACTTCTTTACTATACAGAATCCACTTTTGTGGCTATACCGGTATAATCAGCTATTCCTTCTTCAGTAAAATGGTTTCCTAATATTTGTCTTTCTACTTCACATCAATGCTCCAAAACCTGGCTGTGATGACTTTTTCTTATGAAATTACCTATTTTACTGATCAATAATTTACATTATCATAATTGTCTCACAATCCTTTATTAATATTTTATTAGGTTTACATATGTGTAAGTCTTATTTTCTTAGTTAAATTGCAGATAGTAAAAGGCAAGTCTTCTACATTAAGTTATAACATCAACTAAGTACTGTATTCATACTCAATAAATGCTAGAAAGTACTATATTCATACTCAATAAATACTATAAAGTACTATATTCATACTCAATAAATATTAACTAGATCAATTTGCTAATTCTATAAAGATCTGGCCTGATATATGACTATTAAGACATCTCTGAAACATCATTTAGATAAGGGATACATCTTTATGGAAATAACCTCCTAAAAATAAAAATAAGAAAAAACCACTTTTTATCTGTACTTGAAAATTGAAAAAATGTCAAAGGCTAGAATTTTGTGCTATATGATTCCCCCTACTATGAAAAAGTGCCTGGTTTGGGAGTTAAGTATAAGGGACATTGATAAATTAACATCAGTATACCTAAGTTAAGGGGATAAGGCCAGATGAGGCGGCAAACATTCTCTGACAGGGTGGCTGCAGAAACATAAAAGCAATATAGATGAGGTGTTGGTGGGCAGTGGTCATTGTCTCCCGAATACCTGAGAAATGACAAGGGGGGCAGAAAGATGATCTAGAAGAGTTTATTCTTCAGTGGATGGTCCAGGTAGAAACACAATTAGTGGGAAAATGTTGGTAAGTCTCTTGTACCAGAAAGACTGTAAGTTTTTTCTATAAAATTTAGATTCAAATTTTAAAGATAAATTTAATACAAGGGAAAAACTTAAACAGATCAATGCAAACATATTTTCTTGGTAGCAGTGTGTCTGTGTTTATGTGTGTGCAAGACAGAGAGAGAGCATTATCGCTGGAATAATTCTGAGCAGTTAAAAAGAAAAAGATATGTAGTTAATGATCATTAGATTCTTGACTATTGGTTAAACGGGTAAGTAGTTAGTATCCAGAATCTTAATCTCCATGTTCCACAGAAAAGTGTTTAACATTGCATTAAAAACTCTATTTTCTTCCAAGAAGCATGCTTTAAATCACAGCTTATAAAAAAGAGTTCTATCCTGACCAGACTGGTGCCAATATTTTATCAGTATTAAGCAGCAAAAAAGTAGCCTGTCAAACCTCCCTCCTAGCATCAGAGCGGAGTTCTTTCTCATGAAGAAACTCACAGATGGTAGAATTGTGCCTCTAGAGCTTTTTCCCAGTGAGGAGAAACCAAAAAATCAGATCTGCAAAACAATATTCTAGGTGGAAAGAACTTACTGGAATTATCAGAATTCGATCTCTTTCTAAATGACACTACTAAGTGAAGACAAAAGTAAGATTGAAAAAGATGATTTAATCATAGAACTGGGAACAAAGTAGGAATAATTTTATGTCATAAGGGATTTCATGTAGATATTAAATAAAATGTATTTTGAATTAAAAAACTCATTGGAGGTGGCAGACAACCTACTTTTTCTATATAAGATGAATTCAACAAGCAGAAGTCAAACTTGAAAATGTTGAGAACGTAGAAGAATAAAGGACAAAATATTGAGTAAAAAGTCAAGGCATTAATTTAAAAACTAACTTATATGAGGAAAATCGGTGGAGAAAAAACAATAGATACAGCAGAAATCATCATGATAGAGAAAAAATCACTTAAGTAATATCAGATATTACAGACAGGTATGAATAAATGCCTTGAAAAATCAATGACAACTGTCAAAGAAGTCATAGCCATTTGATGTTACCTTCAAATTTAAATATAAAAATTCAACAGTCTTCAGAGGACAATACAGATTATTTTCAATAAGAATGGTTGATGTGTAATTTTTGTGAAATGCTCAGTATAAAAAAAATGGGATTTAAGGAAAAAATCATTACCAGCAAATTCTGACTGTGTTCGAAGAACAAAAAAGAAGACATGGGTGATATGTAAGAGGTCTAAAAGGTCCTCTAGTTAGTGGAAATTTTCTTTAAAACAAAAAGGTATTTAAAAACTTAACTTATCCAATGATTAAATGAGGAAAAAAGAACAGGAACTCCTTTTAACAACTATTTAGGGAAGTTACCTAAAAGCAGACAGTAAGCTCTATGTCAAGTTGTGAACAGACATGTATTTCTCTGCCTTTATGGAATATGTGGTCAGTTATGTCAAATAAACACATAAACATATTCTAAGAACAAGTTCTGAAGGAAACAACAGATAAATTTATTACCAGAATAAAATCAGCATTAGAATTATTAGGCACAAAATATTTTTAAAACTATGTTAAAAATCCAAATAAATCAGCATGAAAACACAAAAATGAGAAATAAAAAACATTCTCAAATATATAGATGTGAAAAATAAAAACCTGAGCTTGTACAAATGAAAACATTGCTGAACTTAAACAAACAAAAAATTTCAACGTATGGGTCAGAATATAGATTAGACCTAACTGAAAAGATTTTTACTGAAACTGAACACAGAGTTGAAGAAATTACTCAGAGTTCATATCATACACAACAAAGAATAGAAAATACAATAGGAGTTTAAGGAATTTGGCAAATATGGCAAGAATTTACAATATATAGTTAATCAGAACCCCAGAAAGGGAGAACAGAGACAATGGGGGAAATGAAAAGTAGTTATTGCTAAAAAAATTTCCAGAAGTTATGGAATACATGAATTTATTCATGAGAAACCCATTAAATTCCAAGGTTGATAAAAAAGAAGAAGCATACAAGGGAATTGTGAATCACTAAATATAGAGACAATCAAAAAGCCACTAGAGAGAACAGACCAACAGCAGATTAACAATTAGACTTACGACAGTTTTCCTCACAGCAACAGTGAAAACAAGAACAGAATGATGTATTTGCAAAGAGTGGTAAAGACAAAAGGCAAACATAAACTCTCTTCAAAACAAAATAAAACACAATGAACAATTATTAGCCTAGAATACTTATTACTGCCTACCACAAATGCTACATATCAAGAATGAAGATATAATGTGGGCTCCCTTAAACAAAAGTTTACTTGTAAAAATACCCTGATATAAAGGATGTATCTCAAGTGGAAAAAAAAATAATTTCAAAAGGAAGGTTAATAGAGCAGGAAGTTACGGAAAAAAAAAAAAAAGAAGCTTTAAGTGCTGCCGGGTGGCTTGGTAGGTTAAGTGTCTGACTCTTGATTGTGGCTCAGGTTATGATCTCACAGTTCCTGAGCTTCAGCTCCACGTAGGGCTCTACACTGACAGTGTGTAGCCTCCTTGGGATTCTCTCTCTCCCTCTCTGCCTCTCCCTGACTCTTGCTTGCTCTCTCTTTCTCTCAAAATAAATAAAGTTTGAAAAATAAATAAATTAATAATAAAATAAGTAAATAAATCTGAAAGCAATGTTTTCAGAAAATTAATAAAACTAACATTTAAGGGCTGCCTGTGTGGCTCAGTTGAGTAAGTGTCCAACTTTGGCTCAGATCATAAGCTCATGCACAGTTCATTAGTTCAAGGCCCAGGTGGGAGTCTCTGCTCTCAACACAAAGCCTGCCTTATGATCCTCTGTCTCCCTCTCTATCTCTGTCCCTCCTCCCAGCTCTCCCTCATAAATAAAAAAAAAAAAAAACATTTAAAAATTTAATTAAAAAAGAACATTTAAGGAGTGCCTGGGTGGCTCTGTTGGTTGAGAGCTAACTTCAGCTCAAGTCATGATCTCGCCGTTCATGAATTTGAGCCCCACAACGGGCTCGCCGCTATTAGTGCAGAGCCTACTTTGGATCCTCTGTCCCCCTTTCTCTCTGCACCTCCCCCACCCATGCTCTCTCAGAAATAAACAAACATTAAAAACGTAACATTTAAACATACACAGTATTTAAAAGAACAACAACAAAATAATGGCTAAGAAGAATAGCATGAAAAAGTGGATAGGGAGTAATCAAATAAAATGTTTTAAGATCAATGAAATTAGAGGGAGAGTGATTAAAATTCCAACTAGATTTCCACATAAACATGCAAAGTAAATTTCAGAAGGCTTACTAAATGTCTAATAATAGAATGTGGGGGTGCCTGGCTCCATCAATTAAATATCAGACTCTTGATTTGGGCTCAGGTCATGAATTCATGGTTGATGAGTTCAAGCCCTGTATTGGGCTCCACCCTGACAGTGGGAGCCTACTTGGGATTTTCTCTCCCTCTCCCTCTCTGCCCCTTCCTTGCTCATACTCTCTCTCCCTCTCCCTCTCTCTCGCTCCCTCTCTCTCTCTCTCATAATAAATAAATGAACTTAAAAAAAATAAGAGAATGTGAAACTTACTTATTAGTTGAGAGAAAATAGAGTGAAAAAGAATTTGGGCTTCCAGGTAGCTAAAACCAAAGGTGGTTCTCACAATATTTTCTTAATAAAAAAAAAAGGAAAAAAGAAGAGGAAAAACAAACAAAAACCACAAACAGAAACAAAACTAAACAATGAAAAAATCAAATAAAAATCACACACACAACAACAACAACTTGAGTATAATTTGAAGACAGGGAACTTCCAAAGTAACTTAAGTCAAAGGAAACGCAGGAAAAATCATCGAATTTAAATAAGCATTTCTCACGCTCCTGTGCCCTATCACAAGCCTTATGGCAATGAAAGGCAGTCTGGGAAAAACTTAGACAGAAGGAAATGGGCAGCTACTGATGAGGAAAAAGCTGACCTTAAACAACCACCAAAAAGAGTACGCCTGCCTTAAGTGTGAGAAAATAGAAAAAAGGATGCACATGTGACCAGTATGACCAATTTTAAGACTTAAAATTATGCCTGATTTGAAGTGGCAGCCTTCTCCTGGTGGTGAAAACCACAAAAGGAAGAGAGAAGTAGTCTTTATGGACTGAGGGGAAAAGAAACAAAAAGGAAAAAATTAGGGTCCTGAAATACAAAAGATGACAAAAAGGTTAGAGGACACACAATTCGTCCTTCCACCATTAATTAAGAGAAACTAACCAAACTGTATTTTGCTATAATGATGAGAGGGTGGCCCTGAATTAGGTACTCTGTAAACTAGCCAGATCCTCAAAAGATGAACAGGAGAGAATTTAATACATCCATATGGTTATTTCACAAAAGAAAGATTTAACCACCTCGATTAAAGAACCACTCTCCATAAGAAGAAAGAGTTAACCAGAAGACCGTAAAATAACACTCCAAAATGAACAGAATTTTGCAGAGTTGTGACACCCAGAATCACACTAATGTCTCTCATACTCAAAAAAAAAAAAAAAAAAAACAATTAGAATCAACAAGTTCAGCAGGGAAACATTAAAAGGGGATTATTAACAACATCAAATGAATTCCAACATATTATAAACAAGTGACAAACATTAAGTGGATGGCTAAAGAAAGAACTAAGATCGATAATCTTGAAAAATATTATTTTGATTCTATACTTTAAGATAAAGAACTGTATATGACTATCGTACCCTAATTAGCAAATTTATTTTCCCAGATTGGCATTTCTGAAATTATACTTGGGTGTATTCCAGGATTCAAAACAGAAGTAAACATACTGCTGATAATGAAAGATTCCTCACTGTTGGAGAAAGGAGTTACACATGAGAAAAGGGAGAGGCTACGGGCCCCTGGGTGGCTCAGTCAGTTAGGTGTCTGACTTCGGCTCAGGCAATGGTCTCATGGTTCATGAGTTTGAGCTCCGTCTTGGGCTCTGTTCTGACAGCTCAGAGCCTGGAGCCTCCTTTGAATTCTGTGTCTCCCTCTCTCTCTGCCATCCCCCACTCACGTTTTGTCTCTTTTTCTCTCTCAAAAATGAATAAATATTAAAAAAATTAAGAAAAAAAGAGGAAGAGGCTACAAAGATTCCATAATTATAGACTGGAAACAGATGTCAGTATGAACTCAGTTGATTTGAGATAGGCTATATATCACACACACACACACACACACACACACACAGATATACATATAGAAACAGGTGTAATGAAAATACACATATTTCCTAGCAATGTCTGCTGAAAGGGAATACAAATAATGATAGTCCAGGGTAATGAGCACCCTTAGGGCCCAAATCTTGGTTTCTAAATAGCATCACCTGCTAAAGGACATATGGATTCCTTGGAGAAAATGTTGATTTCAAAACTGCAAGACGAAAAGAGCAAGGTGAGTCTACAATATCTCTTGGTGCAAAAACATAAGGAGATTCTCTAAATCTGACGGGGCCATTTTGAAATACAAGAGAAGGTAACGTGAAGAGGCTCCCAACGACCAAATGTGGCACAACTAGAGTAATAAAGTAATGAAAGTATTCACCAGAATCCATAAAGTATAACTAATACTCATAAGTTCTGGTAGACAGATGGAAAGATGGATGAATGGTTCAGAAGGGAAAGCTCTTCCTTACGGTAGAATGCCAACTGATATATCTGGAAAGAGTGACAGAAATAGAAAACCACCATTTGATGAGCACTACCATTTAACTATTTCCAGCAAAAGTCATGAACGTATACTACACATTTAGCACGCAAAACTATTATAGCAACTGTGATATTTACCAAGTCTTAGGGTATTTTCCCACAAGATCCCTACCAATTTTAAACAGAAAAATAATTTTCAGCAGAGAGATCTAGCAGGCACCCCCTGAACCAAGAGATCACAATTAACATCAACAGTTAACAGACACTGAGACATCACGTGACCCCTGATACAATGTATTGAAAAGAATACACTACTTCTCTTGGTATTCTTGGCAAAAAATGCATTGCCTGACTTTTATCATGACAGGACATCAGAGAAACTTCTACTGAGAGACACTGTAGGGTATGACAGGCCAGTATTTATCAAAAAGGCAAGGTCATGAAATACAAACACGGATGATGTATCCCAGATTACATGAGACCAATAAGAGGTGACAACAATATGCAAAAATTGGATGCAGGACCAGGGAAAGGATAGTCTTGGCAATGATAACTGTTTACAAAATTTAGTAAAATTTGTATATTACAGTGTTACATTACTGTACTTCTTGATTTTGACATTGCAGTGATATAAAGTGTTGATACTGGGGATTTGGGGTCAAGGGTGCACAGGAATACTTTGTCCTCTTTTTGAAAAAAATTGAGTCTGAAATTAATTCAGGATGAAAGTTAAAATAAATAATAGAAAAAAATAAAAAGCAACTAAATGAAAATCTCAATTAGGGAGTATGGAAAAAACATGATAAAAGCAGAACTCTTAGAAGTCAAAAAATGAGGTAGGAGAAACTGTTCTGAATATTTTTCTAATTTCAATAAACGTACATGGCGAAACTCAGAGATAGAAATACAAAGATTCTCAGATTGAATTACAAACCAAACACAGCTATATAGTCATACCTACAGCAAAAGGACACAAAAAGCTGAAAATCAACTAAGTGAAAAAGGTCTACCAGATGGGCTCTAATTGAAGGGAAGTTTTGGTCACTATGTTCAGTATGTTCACTTAAAAAACACAGCCCATAAGACAAAAAGCAATTACTACAGCGGGTCACTACAAAAGTTATAAAAAGTTAAATTCACCAGAGGCAGGTTTGGGTTACTGGCAGTTATGAAGTCCATTTTGGATAAATCTGAAATGCTAGGGAGACATCCAGGACAAAATATTAAATACGCAGTTGTGCATGTGAGTCTGGAGCATGGAAAGGAGTCATCTGCACAAGAAGGGTATTTAACACCCCACAGAGTAAATGAGAATTTTTCAGAATCACACTGGACAGTGCCCTAAGAATCTTTAGCAATTAGGGATATAAGAGAAAGAAAGAGGCTGGCAAGGAGTCTGAGAAGGAGCAGAAATACTTTATAGGAAGAAATCAGAGGACTATAAGATTATGGAACCTGAAATAAAAAAGCCACAAAGATGGGGTGCCTGGGTGGCTCACTAGGTTAAGTGTCTGACTTCGTTTGAGGTCATGATCTTGTGGTTCATGAATTCAAGCCCCGCGTCAAGTTCTGTGCTGACAGCTCACAGACTGGAACCCGCTTCAGATTCTGTGTCTCCCTCTCTGTATGCACCCCCATCCCCCATTTGTACTCTGTCTCCCTTTCTCAACGATAAATATTTAAAAAACAATTTTTTAAAAAAATCCATGAAGAAGAAAATGGTACCTAGTTATCCATTTGTATTTACAGAATGTTCCAGGAAAAAATGAATCAGTTATACAGAGATAAGGATAACTGTTTTTAACAGGTTATGAATCAAAGTCATGCTTTAATAATAATTAAGAATTATTCTGCAAAGATAAGGTGTAAAAAATAATTAAAGTGCATTGTAAAACAATGTAATGTGAAAAGGTAATTAACGAGGTTGAAAATCACACTGAATTTCTCATTTTACACAAGGTCAAGCCAATATATATATTAAATTATTCATTGATTTTAAGTCAATAAGAAAAAAAATAAACATGCATGTAAAACTGAAAAACCATCAGCCGTGGTATGAAACTGGATATCTTTTAGAATTGCTAGAGAGAAAATTAAAGAAAATAGAAGAAATCCCATGAAGCAAATTCCATGATTTAGAAAACTTATTCCAACAAAGGTCGAATAACATGACTAGAGTCACAAAGATAATAACTGAAAAACCCAGATTTGAAACCAGAATCAGAATCTATAGAGTCTAAACCATTTAATATTAGGGACATTATTATCCAAGAAAACTTGCTCTTAAATTACTATTACAAGTTCAGATTCATTATGTTTGGAGGGCCTAATTTAATATTCCCTCCCAAAAAAAAAAATTCCTCTTGATATTTCTAAATGACTCAAGGGCAATAAACTGAGTGTGTGGTCTAACACATATTTATACCTCTATGGGATGCGTATCCACTACAGTTCTACGACTGTAAAAAAAATCCCCAGTGCAATTCATGTTTTATGACATGAATACAAACTGATGAGAGAATTACATCTCTTTGGTTATTAATAATAACTCTAACTTGTAAATTGCGACACTGATTCCAGAATTTCTAACTTCCAGACAAAAGGTAGAACCCAGCACTTTTCAGTGAATATGGATGGAGGAATAAAGAGAAGAGTTCTGTAAAACAGATGTAAGGGACATAAAGCAAATATTTACTGAGTCAAAATGTCATTTTCTCTTATAGTTTATAGCGTCACACATATACATTGGAAAGATAGGCAGGAAGCCTTCTCAATTTCAGGGCCTGTCATACCATAAAATGATAAGCCATAGGGAACACAAATACCAGAGTCAAGTTGCTAAAGCAAAAGCAAAAATAAAAATCTAAAACAAAACATACATTGATTTGACTGTCATGGTTGGTTGGGTCTGGCATGATCCCTGGTGGGTTCTGTTTTATGTTGAGAAATGATGAACGTTTGCTTTCTCTGCCGACATGTTTTCAGTGAGGTGTAGAACATAGGAAAGGCAAAGCAACATTTTAATTATTGTTCCAGCATTTTAATAAACTGAAAAGATCTGGGGAAAGCACAAATAAGCAGCACATTAGAAATCTCCTGTGACACCCTGGAAACCTTACAAAGGAAACGCTAACATGTTTTCCATTCCCTCAGCCTAAAGCGTAATTCTCCAGTTTCCTGGATATACTAATTTCATAAAGAATAATTTAAGTGTTATATAGAACACACACAATCAAAAGGAAAAGAAGAGCTACAAAACCTTTCTTCCTTTTAATTGTTTATTCATTCTGATTGGGATTGGAAGGCCTTTAAAAGACAAATAAATGCTTGCGGCTATAAATAATTAAAATACCAGCAAAGAGGAGTAATAATTACAAGAAAGAAAATGTCTGTCTGGATTACACACACGTCCAACTAAAGGAGTGAAAGACACTAACTGAACAGTGAGCACCAAATCATGAAAGCAAAAATTATTGATAATCTTTATAAGGGATATATTAAAAGGCATTTAAAAAGTAAATGTCAAGTTCAATGATAGGTAGATCTTATTATGTACATTATTCTTATAAAAATATAATCCTCTCACAGAATGAAGTATCTCCTGACTTAAAAAATGAAAGAAAAGCTCACATGAGGACTTCTAGCCTGTTCAGATGTGTTTTCTTTTATATCTGAGCACTTTACTTGGAAATATGTTCTCAGCATTACAGAACAAAAACAAAAACATACACATGCACAGCTTGCCTATGAAAATGGTAGCTTACGATGGCATTCTTCCAAATATTATATCACTCATTTTTTAAAATAATTACTGTGAAGTTTAGGAGAAGAAGGGTAGGGGAAGTTGGTCTCATTATTATGGAAGACATCTTTGGTATTATTCTTTATATTCTCGATAATAAACACTAGAGTAATAGCTTGAGTTACAACAATCATTTTCAGTCTGAGGTAACTCTTTCTTGTACATTTTTTTATAGCATGTTAACTTTCTGCCTTCAACTAATTATGTACTGAATGGAAGGAATAAAATAAATGTTTTTAGAGGGAAATAAGATAGATTTAATTGAATAGTAAAACATGACGTTTTTTCAACTAAGAACATTTTAGAAATAAGAATTTAAGAGAATATAACAGAGTGCAAAGAGTTTTTAATATCTCATAACATTAGTTTGGTTATTTACAGTAGGCTTGTGAATCCAACACAAGAAGTTATAAGAAGAATACAAATATAATTGATAAATGCGAGATTTTATTTAAAAATTTTTAACTTTTTTTTTTTTTTTTTTTTTTTTTGAGAGACAGAGTGCAAGCAGAGAAGGGACAGAGAGAGAGAGGGAGAGAGAGAATCGGAAGCAAGTTCCAGGCTCTGAGCTGTTGGGGCAGAGGGAGAGAGAAACAAAGAATCAGAAGCAGGTGCCAGGCTCTGAGCTGTCAGTGCAGAGCATGACATGGGGCTCGAAGTCATAAAAGAGATCGTGACCTCAGCAGAAGTCAGAAAGATGATATCATGATGACCTGAGCCGAAGTCGACGCTTAACCAACTGAGCCACCCAGATGCCCCAATAAATGCTGTATTTTAATATGCTTGAGATTTAAACATCCTAAGATTCTAAGTACTTACTCTTCTTTCCTTCAAAACAAAACAATTAATTGCATTTCCCGCAGCCTAATATAGATCAACTTAAGTTATGGAAGAGGAATAACGAATATAGATAAGCCATAAAAAAGTCAAATTTTAGGGAAGTCCAAAGGCAAACTATATCAGATCCGTGTGGATCTATCCTGTTCGTCAGGAAACAAGATTCAAAAGACCCAGTAACTCAGAACTCTGTCCAGCAACATCCACCTGAATGTTAATCACTAGGAGCCCAAGAACTGTTTTAAACTGCATAGCAGAAGCTCACTCAACTTACAAGGCAACCCAATAAAAATGTGATGGTGAAAATGAACTCTAAAATACACAATGTATGTCAAGTTGTATGGTGCTTAAGTGGCATGGGAAGTAGTCACCACAGCACATTAAACTCTATAGAAATTCAAGGATCAGGGATTTAAAAGCGATACTTCAGTTCGTGGGGTTTTAACTGCTTTAGTTATACCTCGCTATATTTTATAAAAATAGCTAGAGGGGCGCCTGGGTGGCTCAGTCAGTTTAGGGTCCGACATTTGATTTCAGCCCAGGTCATGATCTCACGCTTCAGGGGATAGAGCCTGGCATCAGTGCCCACAGCACAGAGCCTACTTGGGATTCTCTCTGTCCCTTTCTCTCTCTGCCCCTTTCCTGCTCACGTTCTCTCTCTTAAAATAAGTAAACAAACTTTAAAAAATAGCCAGTAAATGAAGGACAAATAGGTAAAAGTTTTCTCAAGCACCCAAAAAATGACAAAATATTTTAATTAATATAAACAAAATTTTAAAATGTAAATTTAATTTGACTTAATAGTTACCACATTAAGTTGCTAATCACCTCTTTACACGAGCCAAACTCTGAACATATCATACGGCAAGTAAAATATAATCTCTTATTTCACTGAGGGGTAGGGAAGGAAGCCACAGAAGAGTGGTTTCTTTTTTTGAAACTATAACTAAAACTTGGTCTTTTAAAACTGTGAATAAATATAAAACAGTTTTTGTTATATAAATATAGTAATTATTCAGTTTCTTGATTCCAGTTAAAAAACAGACAAGCCTATCTTCCTCCATTTACTCTGGGGCCATCCATATAATGTACAATTCATTTAAAAATAGCTCCTTCTTTTATGCAACCCAATAGAATCATTTTTAAGTTCATTAAGAATAAATTCAATGAATCAACTAGAGAGTAATCACCACAAATTTCAAGATAATATGACAAAGATAACAGGCAAGACAGGATGACCTTTCAATGATGGGATTGTAAGTAATAAGAGTTACTTATTATTCATTATAAATAATTACTTGTAATTACACTTACTCATTGTAAGTAATAAGAATTATAATGGTGGACCTCTTTGGAGACCACCCCCCTCAAATAGAGTGTTATAAATTCTAAGTGTACCTTTAAAGAAGAAATCAATTACTTCTTAATTTTATGAAGTAGATTGCCTAATGGATGATGACTTAATAATGTATCAGAAGAACCAAACTCTATTTTTTTGGAAGGGTTTCTTTTTAATAAATCATTGAGAAGCTTGATCAAGGTGGTAGCCTAAGGGTACATGTCTTCCTCATTTCTTATCCCTGCAAATGTGTTCTGGTGGTTATGGTGGGGTTAAATGCCCTTGGAAGCACATACATGCTCACACAGATATACATATGAGAATACTGGAAAATAACAGGTCATGCTATAACGTGACTAGAAATTTTGGAGAATTCCTAAGAAAGAGAAAGACAGAGGACTAGACCAGAAACAAAAACTACAGACACAAGGTAGGGCTCAGCAGAAGACAATTCTGGGTTGATTCAAGATGGGAATGAACAAATTCGAGGAACAGAAAAAGATCCTGGCCTGATCTTAAAGGTAAGTATTCATTAACTATATTCTAAGGAGTCACTGGGCTGAAGATTCTTTACTCCCTTACCTGTATTAAAGAACTGGTAATAAAGGATGCTTACTCATAGCCAAAAGCAGATCATGTGAGCACTGTATCTAGAGAAAAAATGACGATGTCTTAAGTTGTCAGGTAATTTCAGAAAGAAAAAGAATCTTCTATAAAGGAACCAAGCTATTAGAAGTAAATGACATTTATACAGTAATAATAATGTGAACACATTGTGTTAACTAAAAGTTGTGATATTACGCATACAAGGTTCTCTCACCACAATAATTTGTGAAAAAGGAGAGTTTAAGCTAAGAATTCTAGTTTGGTTTCAACATATAAAAATCTATGATTTAACACACTATTAAATTAAAGGAATAACACAAGAGGAATTTTTAATTACATTTAGTGTGTATACTATTCAATATCTATTCCTGAGTAAGAAAACAAAAAGAAGAAAAGGAAAGTGGGGAGAAGGATCTCTTTCATTATTTTACGAATTTCCCTTAAAAGGGAAACAAAGATAAGTGGCATCGCCCCTACTATATCTCAATGCACTGGATTTCTTAGCTAATGTAACAGGGAAAATAAGAAATATAAGATTAAATATTGGAAAGTAAGGCATAATCTATCCTCCTTTAAACATAAAAAGATAATCATTTGAAAATATAAAAGAACTGCAAAGAGAGTTCAGTAAGTGGTTAGTTTTAAGAACAATCCGCAAAATAATATGCATTTTCCTATAAAATAGTAAAAAAAATTTTTTTTAATTTAATATTTTCAGGGGCACCTGAGTGGCTCAGTTGGGGAAGCGACCGACTTCGGCTTGGGTCATGTACTCACAGTTTGTGAGTTTGAGCCCCACATTGGACTCACTGCTGTCAGGGCAAAGCCAGCTTCAGATCCTCTATGCCCCTATCTCTCAAATAAATAAATAAATAAATAAATAAATAAATAAATAAATAAATCAAAAAATACTTTAAAAATGATTTAATATTTTCAAAGACTGCACCCACAAAACTTGGTAGCTCTCAAAACACTGGCAATAACTAATTATGATATGTAATAAAAAATAATTATCACAGTGGGAAAAAACAAAGCAAAATAAATTAACACCCATAAAATGGTCATAATTAAGTCTTGAAAAGTGTCAGGTAGAGTACTGACATTTCCAAATTAAAACAGAATTATCAACAATAAATTTTAGTAATTGCAACTCACAACAAGTAATTTGACTCTACATTTGTAGGATGTTCAAGAAGAATAAGCCACAAAAAAACTAATGTTAAATTTCATTTATGTGGTTTTATAGCAAATTGATTTGTTTAAAAAAAAACAATAAATCTCATGTTAATTTTGGTCAAGATTTCAGTAACAGAAATAAGAAATTTATGCAATTTTTGAAGTTGCCCTAACTCTTCCAACTATAACTACAAAGGAAATCAGTTTTTCTCTCAGGTGTTGTGTGGATAAGGACAGAGACACATTCTTACAAATTTGCTAAAATTCACTCAACCTCCACCAAACAGTACCAGTGACCAGAAAAGTCATTTTCTCTTCTTTTCCTATAGCAATATAGAGAACTTTAAGGAAGCAAACCTATGGCTATGGAAAATTAAATTGTGTTTAAATGAGAAGTCCACTTATCTGGGTTAGAGCTAATCCGTGACTTTCACTTGAGCTGTAAATCAGGGAGAAATGGTTTCTAATGAAAAGAAGAGAAACCAGATGACAAATAACAAATCCAAGAGAATAACCTGGCAAGAAAACTATATTTGGGCTAGAACGTAGACATGGAAATACTTTTTTCTTAAAGTTTATTTATTTTGAGAGGAGAGAGAGAGAGAGAGAGAGAGAGAGAGAGGGAGAATGAGTCCCACGCAGGCTCCATGCTGTCAGTTCAGAGCGCCCCCCCCACGAGGGGCTCGATCCCCTGCACCTTGAGATCAAGGACATGGAAATTCTTAATGATAAAATGAAAAATTTAAAAAAAAGTCAGTGAAGATAAAGAAGAATCCACACCAATTCCAAGTCCTTAGGCAGAAAGACAAATTAGACCCAAATAACATACCATCTTAGTAGGAGTCCATAAGGGACAGAATTAAGAATATGCCACATATGTTGCATTTACAAAACGCTAGAATAGTCATAGAAATAAAGTTATCATGACTACAGATAAGTAAAAAAGGAGAAAGTATAGTAATGAGCAAACCAAAGACACCGGAAAATAGTTTTACTTCATGACTAAATGCATAATATACAAATTATTTTCAGTCTTACAGGAGAGTTATAAATAATCACTTGTATATATTGCTTTAATTACTGTAGCTTAAACATGAGAATAGAAGCATAAAAGAAAAAGATTCAGAGTTTGAGCAACACATCCAATTTTAATCAGTACAACCAAACCCGTTATTTTTTTAGGGAAAAAATGATTTGATCCCTCTCGCCACAACACACGCTGTGCTCCTCTATAATTATGTTCCTCCTTTATCTCTACAGTCTAACCTCATCAGCCTATTCTAAAGCCTCTGAGTTGAAGTTCTCTTCAGTCGTAAGGCATTCTCGTCCTTCCTTTAGAAGGCTGTCTTCCATTCTTACTTTCCTTCGGATCTTAGAGTGAGCGAAAAAGCTCCTTTTCACTTTCATTCCTCTTCCTCAAAAAAGTCCTTCGGGACATGCCTGCTTAGGTCAAATCTATCCATCGTGGCTCTCATGGGACCTCTCCTTTTCAGCTCTTGTCTTTGTTCCAATTTTGCTTTTATTAAAGTGATTGTCTCCTGGCCTGAAGCTCTAGACCGACACCAGATAACATGTTATCTTGTCTGTTCATGCTCAGCATTGCATTCCCAGTTTCCCCCACGAAACGCGCACCAGAGTGAGTGCTAGTACATATGTGTACAGTGAAGCTTCTATTTTGAATTTAAAAAAAAATGTCTAAGAAATGAAATTTAGGTTCCTGGCACATTTTGTCGACAAATTTCTACAATTCAGGATGTAACTAAGTCTCTTTTCCTATTTTACATCCACATTTCATCTCCCTCCTGTTCTCTCTCTCATTCCTCCTTAGTAGGTAATTCCAGGGACCAAAAAGGACATTTCTCTTTCAGCGTTTCACCATCTCTGACCAATCGCCAGTTTGCCCTACCTTCACACAAGACCTGAGACAAGAATGGGAATGCAATCAAATAAAAAACTAGAACTTTTTTAAAAAAGGCGTTCCACATTCTACCCAAGATCATGTCAATCGTAGCCCCCAGAAGATCAGTGGTCCTGATAAAACTCCTGACAGGAGTTATGTGCAATAAAAATTTTATAATAATGAAGTTTAAATAATAGATGTGCTATGATATTTTGGTTATTGGAAGGAGAGAATAATCTTTTTCGAAAATCAGAATACTTACGTTCGTTTAATGACGCATACTGGATATTTTCCAGATAGAAGGAAGCGAGAGAAAAAAGGGTCCTTTTAAGTGTAGACTCTAGAAAATTTTGGGTTACATGAGAGACCATCTGAAGATTCATGGCTGAGAAACAGTGTTCTGTGTCAGAAAAAAACTGAGATTCTGAAGTGAGGAGATGGGCACCTAGCAGGAACTGTTTTGTGTGTTTGATTTAATCTTTACAACAGAAATAACCAATTTAAAAACAAACAAACAAACAAACAAAAAACACCACGACTACAAACCTGTCTTTTCGTCCTCCACTACCCATTCCTAAACTGGAAAATGGATTTGCAAAGGGTGGGTATCGACTTCCTAACACTGATCCAGTCTCATTCTGCCAAAGTGCATCAATTAGGAACCTAAGCTTCTTCCTGAATATACTGCCAAGGAACACTTTTATTTATGGGACATAAGTAATGGATCTCTGTATCCTATTTTAAAAGTTAGGTTCAAATTGAATAACATCTGGAAGATATTCCTAGAAGGTTAGGATTTAAGGATGAGGAGGTTCTGTATTTTCAGAATGGAATACATCTCCTGTTTTTGGTTCTTTTAGTTCATTTTTAGGAAAATTTCAGCAAAAAATATGAATATATTTAACTATTTAGTCTTTATAATCTACAAATATTCCCAGGCTAAGATTCTGCCTTCTGTTTACTTTGTTTCCAGTATGACTTTTGATGACTTGGCCATAGTAGTCAGTTCACTCAGTTAATGTGTCTATTGTGTATATACAAAGTGCTATATAGCGAAGGGTGAGATACATAGCAATGTGTTAACAGGTAGGTTCTGTCATTAAAAGCTTTATAATCTCTAAAGAATTCTACACTGAAACATATACCAAAAAGTTAAAGAGCAATGCAAGGGTTTGCATCTTAATATTCTCTGATAATGTCTCAAAGGCTGCTCAAGCACCTAGCAAGAAGTCAAGGAGACAGAAGTTTCTCTTTCTACTCCTCAAATAGGTAAGACTTCTGGTTTCCAAAGGGAATATGTTCCATATTATTTTTGTACAATGGATTTCATTGATAGAAATATTTTAAAATTAAGATAATCACAGAAACAATAAAATAAATGGTGAATAAGTAGTATACAGATAACGACATAAACTAATTGGAATTATTTCATACAATGGTCAACTATACCTTCCAGGGCTTGAGCTAGTTCAGAAGTATAGGTAGGAGAATTCCCCGGTACCACCAGTGTGGGGGGAGGGGGGATACTGTGAAAACACGGGGCCCAAATACATGCCAGAATAGGCTGTGAAGACAATCCCTTACTAACAAAGGCAAAAGAAGACCCCACAGCAGCATGGATGGGATGTATTAATTGAGCAAGTTTGAAACCATAGTACAGAACTGAGATCATAAACTCAAGATAATACCCTTAAAGGATGCTTCATCAGGTGATTTATGCAGCAACAGGACTATTTTACAAAGAATCATCTGGAAGAGAAATGATCAAAGAGAATTAGAGCAGGGGTTTCAACCTAAACATGACTGTCACTCTAGGCTTGAGTAATGGTCGCTGGAGGCTGTCTTATGCTTTGTCCAGGATGTTTATCATCATCTACAACCTCTGCTTACTATACGCCCATAGCACCACAGCCCAGTTGTGACAACTCAGAATGTCTCCAGGTATTATTGCTACCTGTGCCACTAGATACAAGGTAAGAGGAGTAATTACTTTTAGACATGAAGTAAGGAGACTGACTAAAAGGATGAGCATGAGATGTACGGAGGTCCTACACACAGAGCAGAGAAAGCATATTCAGAATTCCCTCAATGATTCAAGTTTCCTGACTTTTTTTTTTTTATTTAATGTTTATTTTTGAGAGAGTCGGTGACGGGCAGAGAGAGAGGGAGGCACAGAATCTGAAGCAGGTTCCAGGCTCTGAGTTGTCAGCACAGAGCCCAACACAGAGCTTAAACTCACAAACCTCGAGATCATGACCTGAAACAAGGTTGGTGGTCGCTTAACTGACTGAGCCACCTAGGTGCCCCCAAGTGTCTAGACTTTTTAATGGAAAAATATTACTCAGAAAAGTGAAAGTGGAGTAGAAAGCATATGTTTTAATGAGGTAAAGGGAGGTGTGGAAATAGAGACATCAAGTGAAATAATTTATTCATATAGAACCTGTCTGTACAGCATAATAATAGGTTCAAGTTTAACAGACAAGTAAACATGAACAAAGGAGTACATGATACAGAAAAGTATATGGGCAGAATATGGGTAATACTGACATTTCAACTAGCTTTTATAAATTATAATTGAATTTTAGCCACAACACATACAAATTTACCCTTTGTCAAAATATTACAAATGTTTCTAAGAAGAGGGTACTTAGTGAGATGAGCACTGGGTGTTGAATGCAAAACAATTTGACAATACATTAAAAAAATTAAAAGATAAATCTAATCATAAAGCAAAGGTGTCATGGTAAGTTTCATATTTAAGTGAATACTATGGCAAACTTTTCTGAAAAGTAATGATTTTATAGTATGATTACTTACTAATATCCCATCTTGGAGCCTGGATTTTAAATTTTATTTCACCCGAAGTTGAACACACTATTTGAAAGTAAAGAAATAATAGTAGCTGTGCTTGGCCAAGTCTCAAAACCACTTTATTCCAATATACCTAAGCAAAGACCGAGGACTTTCTGCCTTTTGAGGATCACCTCTTTATCACTATTGTTCGATGCTCTTGGAAATGCGGACAGCCAAACAGAAAATACATACAAGGATGTTTTAAACAGGCATAATTTCAACTACACTGCCAAAATATAATAAACCTAAAGAAGTACACTGTCAAGCAAAAGGTTAATATATACCTCTGTGAAGACCTCTGCTTGACTATTCTTTGACTGGTTTGTGGTTAAGACTCTATAACATAAACTATATATTG